>JAVANC010000013.1:20483018-20520992 GCA_033319125.1 Parnassius glacialis | reverse complement strand
ATGCGCCTCTACTACTCCCGCGCATGCGCGAAAACATAGAGTAGGACACAGTTTTTGTTTGAAATGGCTTCTCTAGTATGTAGTTCATATAACTCTATGACTGTAGTTTGTTCCCGCAAAAATCACCCTAAAATTGACTTTGGCTCGACCCCGACCACGTGATCAGTAATTGCACTCAAAATTACTAAATCAAATAGACAGTATATCTACAAAAGTTGCTAGGAGAACAACCATAAAAAGCTTTCCAAAAGAGCGCTCAAGAGGCACAATACCCCAGATTAGAATGAAAGGCAATTTTAAACGTAAAGGCGTTTGTTACTGCGACCGCTAAGTCTACCTCTTGGTTAATAAAAATCGTACCAACAATGTAAGAAGCCTCTGTCCAGCAGTTTTATCGCAGGACACAGGCTTGCTATTCTATAATTTTTTAAATAATAACTTTTATATGAATATTTTTTTTACATTTCATAATTAAATACCCCTTGTTTTTAAAAAAATATACATTATGTAACTGTGCGTCAAATATTAGCATTTCAGTAAGTATTGCCTTACAAGTTTAAGGGCTCGTTGTAGACTAAGTTCCTTTGAACGTGCTCGGTCACATGACCACAGGGGGACACCAAGCTTACAATCGTTTCAGAACACAAGCAAACACAACGGATTAATACTGGACCTTCTGTGAAAGCTTTTAGAGTGGATAAACTAAATTTCAGTCACATACTAGTGCTGAAATTTGGTGAGACTTAAAAACGTGCGAAAGGAGAAACGAAATGAATTTTATGTATTTTTTAACAGTTTTTTCTTAATTCAAAAAATACTAACAATGCTGCTCTCATTGCTAATATTCCCTGTGATCACTCCTGGTAAGTTTAAAATGCTTTTATTAGGAGTGGATCACGCCAATAGTCGAATGGCGGATTCGAACCCACGACCCTTATACGAGGGTGGATTGAAAAGTACTCGGCCTAACACAGATCCATTCAATTCTAAAAATCAAATCTACCCACATTATTTAGTTCAGTTCAGACTAGTTCATTGTGTGAAGTTCGAAACGTGTGCGATAATTAGTTGTGATTTTATAAATTTATTAACAAAGTAATCGGACATAATTTCCGCGAATGGAGCAAATCGAGCAGCGTGCCGTCATTAAGTACCTCCATAAGAAGGGGCTATCATCAAAAGCCATCCATCGATGACATGGTCAGTACATTAGGCGATTGTGCTCTGTCATATTCATCCGTCAAAAAATGGATAGCAGAATTTAAGCGTGGTAGAGAGAGTGTGAAAGATGAACCCCGCTCTGGAAGGCCTTCGACGTCAACTACTGACGAAAATATTAAAAAAGTACTTGATTTAATAATGGGAGACCGCAGATTAAAAATTAGAGAGATAGCCGAGATTATAGGCATCTCTTATGAACGAACTCAAAACATCATTGTCAACGAGTTGGGTTTCCACAAGGTGTCTGCGAGGTGGGTTCCGCGACTGCTTTCAGGTGAACAAAAAAGGACGCGATTGACTATTTCACGCGACTGTTTGGAGTTATTTGAAGCCGATGCAGATGATTTTTTGAATCGTTTTGTTACTATAGACGAAACATGGGTTCATTACTGTACACCGGAAACAAAACAACAATCAAAACAGTGGAGAAGACCTGGTTCACCACCCCCTAAAAACGCTAAGTCGATTTTGTCGGCAAATAAGGTGATGGCTTCAGTATTCTGGACTCGAAAGGTGTGATTATGATTGATTATCTTGAAAGGGGTCAGACTATAAACTCTGATTACTACTGCACCTTAGTCAAAGCAGCTGTAGAGGCATATTTTGACTCTAAGGAAAAATCATTTTTTTTCAACGGTCTAAATGCTTGGAAGGGGAGGTGGCAAAAGTGTATTGAACTTGATGGTGATTATGTAGAAAAATAAAAATATAACTGATTTAGTATGTGTTTATTTTCTTGGTTAGGCCGAGTACTTTTCAATCCACCCTCGTAGTTCGCGGTCCGCACTCTGCCATTAGACTACTGTCGCTTCAAAAGATTTGAAATTCATAGTCCGTATATATGCTAAAGGTACAAAAAATTTTATTCAATATTTTACCAAATTTATTATGCAGATGTAAGTGGCAGTACCGGCAAGAAAAACTCTAGACGTAAGTTTTTTGACTGAATTGGCGATACAATGAAGAAGAACTAAGTCTAAAGTACCCTTATCTGATGAACATGTAAAAACAATTTTTTTACCAATTTTATCATAATTCATTAAAAACAATTTGCACCGCCATTCCCCGGAGCCTCCGAAATATATTTTCCAAAAGCCACTCTTCCGACACTCAAGGTGGAATGGGGCGATGGATTGTCATACACTGCTACCATATGAATGGTGAAATCTTAAAAAGACATGTCCAGCAATGGTTAAAAAATGATAAGAAATAATAAATATCGAAATATGATAAAGAATAAATAAATCATTTTACCATAATATTTTTTTTTTATAGAATAGGGGGCAAACGAGCATGCGGCTCACCTGATGGGAAGTGACTACCGCCACCCATGAACAACCGCAACACCAGGGGAATTGCAGATGCGTTGCCGACCTTTTAGAAAGGTGTAAGCTCTTTTCTTGAAGGTTCCAAAATCGTATCGGTCCGGAAAATTCGCTGGTGGTAATTGATTCCACAAGGAAGTCGTGCGAGGGAGAAAACTTCTTCTAAATCGCACAGTGGTGGACCGCCAATAATCCAGATGGTATGGATGGTAACGCGAGTTTTGTCGCGATGTGCGATGGTGAAATTGAGCGGCTGGAATTAGTCCGAACAATTCCTCAGAGCACTCCCCGTGATAAATGCGATAAAATACGCAAAGAGATGCAACATCTCTACGCAGTGCCAGTGTATCGAGCCGATCAGAAAGAACTCGGTCGTCGACGATTCGAACCGCTCTGCGCTGGATGCGGTCAAGTGGAAGGAGCTGGCACTGGGGTGCCCTGGCCCAGAGATGAGAACAGTATTCCATGTGGGGCCGAACTTGCGCTTTGTAAAGTTGCAAGCGATGTGCCGGCTTGAAATACTGTCTCGCTCTGCTGAGCACTATATTATAAATATATTTATAAATATTTAAACAGTACTGCGACTATATCTGATTTGTCTCGCGCTCATGTGTTATTTTAAAATTCGGATTAGTATTCTGTTAATTTTAATGACTGCTTATTTTCCTTTCACTTCCAGATAATTAAATTAGAAGGATAAATTAAGACTAATTAAAGCGTCCAAATTATAAAACATGCTTGGTGTAATAAAAGTATTTTTTTTTATTATATTGTATTTTTAATTTCTTATCATTTGTAAGAATTCTTAAAATATGAGACCTTGAATAATACAATCGATATATGCACTTTATGACTAAGTGATTAATAGGAGGGAAATTTAGTGAGCGGCGCTATCATCGAGCTACAATAACTTAAACAGTCGGACCACAATGGAAGTCTAAACCACACTATCCCATTTCGAACGAATCGGTATATAATATACCATTGCCACCTTCTCAGGCTTAACCTGGCCCTGTGATATTCATCTCTTTTTCCTTCCACGTAATTACGTACGTAAACGTTACGGATAGCTTAAGAGCCAGTGAGCGGCAGACTTACGGTATTTCAATAAGCTTCACTTTTTTTTCAGTTAATCCCGTATACCTAAGGTACATGAAACGGGGACTCTTTAGTTTGACGGCGGTCGATATAGAGACGCTCAGGTGTTAAAGGTGTAAAAAAATTACCCAAAAAAACGTGATAGCAACAAGTCTGCCGCTTTGACATCTTGAAATATTTAATAAAAGTTACCGAAAAATAACATTGGCAGACATTTGGACGGGTTCAAGGTCATGGCAGACAGGTTGAAAAGTACAATTTTTTATTAATAATTTACGTTATTTCAATAAAGCTGCAATTTATATATATATTGTTGATAATATTATTTGACATGTATAATTTTCACGGCAGACACATATTGTGGTTGGATCACCCAGGCAGACAACAAACTTCTGGGGCGCCCATAAGCGCGTACTATAATAGCGCTCGCTCTAATCCAGTCTTTTTCTTTCTAGTTTTGTACGCCCTGATACGGATATCATAATAATCATGCTTGGTAATATGCTACATTTGAAAAGTAGCTCTTCTCAAGTATGGATTCTCACGGGAACAGGATATAATGAACGATTCATAAATATTTCAAAAATTTATGAGCAACATGGTGATTTATTTAGTGAAAGTTTGCTCAGTTTCTATGTATATACGGGCTGTGATTATAATCCAACTTTTTTTAATAAGGGAAAAAACAACCCTTTTCCTTACTACAGAAAACTCAGGCATACCAAGAACACTTCGCAGCTTTTGGTTACAGTTATTTAGCTGAGAACCAAAAACAACAACTTTTTAATGTTGTCCAAAAATTTACTATAATAGCGCTCGCTCTAATACAATCGTTAGATCAATTTAAAAAATAATTATATTAATTGAAAGGAAATACGATCCTTTCATATTTATTGCAATTAATAATAATTACGGGTTATAAAATAAATAAATGTCGAATAAGCACACAATAGTAATATTTATTTGTTTATGTTTTAATGTGATTATGTCATAATAATATTAATTTATTCATGCAAATGTTTATTACGCATTTTTTTTTTATAGGATAAGGGTGACAAACGAGCACACAGTCCACCTGATGGTAAGTGGTTGCTGCGGCCCATAGACATCTACATCTATCCTCTATTACAAATCAAAATGTAGATGCGTTGTCACCCGTGAGGACTAAGATGGAATGCCTCATTTCCAGTAAAAAGGGCCTCCGGCTACCTGCACTCACCAAGCGAAACGCAGAGGTAAACCTCTACTTCACGCTGGTTTTCTGTGAGGTCGTGGTACCACCCCGGTTCGAGCCGGCCCATCCGTGCGACAGCAAAAGCTGCCGCCTGGCTCTACCACTCTACAAAATGTTTCAACAAAAAAATTTTATGTTTCAACCTGTCTGCCATGACCTTGAAACCGTCCTAAGTGTGTACCAATGTTATTTTTCGGTAATTTTTATTAAATATTTCAAGATGTCAAAGCGGCAGACTTATTGCTATCACGTTTTTTTGGGTCATTTTTTTACAATTTTAACACCTGAGCGTCTCTATATCGACCGGCGGTCAACCTAAAGAGTCCCTGTTTCATGTACCTCAGGTATAGGGGATTACCTGAAAAAAAAAGTGAAGCTTATTGATACCGTAAGTCTGCCGCTCACTGGCTCTTAAGCTAGGACGTAAATGATGCCGCGGGTAGAAAGCAATTATATTACATAACACTTATGTACATAATATGAAAATTTTGTGCCTAATGCATTGTAAGCTCGATGTCCCCTGCGGTTGTACGACCGAGCACGTTCCAAGAAACTCTGTCTACATCAAGCGAACCTTTAAATTTGTAAGATATTGCACAGTAATTCTAGGAAATATATACAGTTTTCGGTCCATTGAGATTTTCTGCTAACATAGAAATAAATTATCAGGAGATAAAGCACTTTTCAAATATAAACTTATTATTTTTTGAAGTTATACTTCTTTAGCGTTAAAATGTTGACAATTCCTCGGAAGTTATGCACCCCAAGTCAATTATTATATCGGAAGTACTACAGTTCCTACTTCGCAAATTAAAACAACATAGTAATTTTAACTAGTATTACTTATGATTGCCATGATTATCATTTAATAACTACCGTTATTAATTTTGAGTACTGATATTTGTATTATCACTTGTATAGAGTTATGACACGTTATACGTTATATCCTCATTAATTCTGTCGATGTGTTCAAATTGCCGATTCATTACTTTCTTAATCCTGGTCACAACAACTTTTTACTACTACTAAGAACGATATTAATTATTGTTCTTTCCGTGTGTTTGCACCAAAAATATCCAACTTCGAAACTTGTTGTATATAATAAGTTAACACAGGTAAGCACTAAACTAATTATTCCGATTATTATTCAATACGAAAGTGTGTTCGGTGGTTTGTCCTGAAACAACATGGGTTTCATTATATTGATATTATATGAGCCGGAGTGAGCATAAGTATACTTTTTATGCTCGCTAATCGATGGTTTCCGAGAGAGATCGGAACCATAAACATATTGTATATGATCTAAAAATAGTTGACCCGGGTCTGCATCTTTGCCCTTGTGCAATATATGTTTGCAAACTCTCTCTACGATACAGGAGAAAATACTTGTGCGCGATAACGTTTTTTTTTAAGAAATAAAAGGTGTCTTATGTCTTGAAATATCGCATACACATGATACTTTACATGCCGATTATTGGACAGTTTTTTGTGAGTTGTATTCTATTAAAAATTTAATTATAAGTCCCTCTTCACATTTTAATGGCTAAAAGGATTTTTATGAAATTTGTTGATAATTTTTCTGCGGTAGAAATTCCGTAACAAGGCTATTCGCAGAAGAACAACAACAGAACAAAAAACAAGAGTTTTTCCATTGATCATCGGATCTGTAAGCTGAAGTGGCAATGTGCTGGTCATATTATTACTCTTAAAACCGTAAACCCATAAGAAGCGAATTGTGTATTAAAGTCAGGTAAAGTAAGGCATTTTTACGTTTGACTGCTGGGCACAGGTCTCCTTTTATTTTTAAGAGGGTTATGGATGAATTAGGCCGCCGCGCTGCTTCTGTTTTTTTTTTGAGTTTAAGTGTGACAAACGAGCACACAGTCCACTTGATTGTAAGTGGAATCTATGACCCACATAAATGTACATAAATCTTCGATTAAGAATAAAAATGTTGATGCCACCCCTGAGCACTAAGATGGAATACTTCGTTTCCAGTAAAAAGGGTCTCCGGATCTCTACACTCACCGTATAAAACAGATCAGCTTTGAGCTGTTAATTTACACAGGTATACTGTATAAACTTGGTCCTTCCCCGGTTGAGCCGACCCATTTGTACTACAACCACCCGTAACTATGTTAATTTAAATTTATGAAAAAATGTTCATTACATATTGTATTTAATGACAAGCTTTTTATTACAAAATAAAACGAAAAAATTTAACAGCCGAGGTTAATTAGTAATCGTTATGGTAAAGTTTCACATCGCGTGATTGATAGTGCAAGTACTCGGTTTTATATTTTTGTAATGCAAATGACTTGAGCTGTCGGAGCAAGGTAAACTAAGGAGAGGGTCTAGTAGTTTCAATTGCTTTATTGTAAAACGCTAACCGACAAGTGAAAATTATTCTCATCAATAACGATTTATTTGGATTAGATACGTTTGTCTTGCTAATAAAAAAGTTGTATTATATTTTGTTATATGAGTGAATACATTATCATTGTGTTGAAACGTTTTTTATAAAATTGAAGTGACAAGCGAACGTTCCGTTCCCTTTTTGGTGGCTAAATTCGAATCAAATAGAGCAGTACTCACAAAATTTACTGTAACCTAAGTGACATATCGACCAAGAAGACCCATGACATGAGGAACAACTCCAAAAATAGCTCCACCCCGACAACATCCAATTCATTAAAAGCCACTTAATTATCCTCCCCTTACCCAAGATATGCCACAAAACACGGTCCTGAACCACCTACATCCGTCGAAATCCCGCATGTCTTACCAGGTCGTCATTCCATCTAGTGAATGGACGCCCTACACTTCATCGACCGGTACGAGGGCGCCACTCGAGAACCTTTTTCCCCATCGATTGTCCGTTCTTCGAGCAATACGGCCAGCCCATTGCCACTTCAGCTTACTAATCCGTTGGGCTATGTCAGTCACTCTGGTTCTACTGCAGATTTTCTCAAATATAAGTTTATCACGCAGTAAAACTTCGAGCATAGCCCTCTCCATTGCATATTTTGTTTATTAGGTATCTTTGTTTCATTATTTATTATTATGCAGTTAAAATAAAATACAGCTTTTTTAATATACAAAATTATAAAATTAATGAATTACGGTCGGATTTCGCCTACTAGATTACCACTAGTATTTATAGAATGAAAGAAAGCAATAACTAATTCGTAGCTAAAACACAAGAAGCAAACAACAAAAAGTGTTATAATTAATATTAGACTGCAGCATAAGGTCACAGACTCAGCATAAGCAACGCCGGTATTTTGGTCGAAATTCATGTGGGTTCATAAGGCATATATACTTACTTATAAGCAATGCATGTTTCTGTGTGTATGTGTATGTGTGTGTGTGTGTGTGTGTGTCTCATCCTCCTCTGCTTCAACATTATGGCGGCGAAAAAGTACCCCCTACTGGGTAGTGTACATGTCATTTCGTGGATGTCGTAAAGAGTGTCACAGGCAAATTGAAACAAGAGAGATGAACGACAGCATTATCCTTATATCAACCGTAAATTACAAAAACTACATTTGCGAACCCGAGTGCAAAGCATGGCAACAATAAGGCAGTCTTTTGGAGAGGCTTATTTTGCAGTAATAAACTTTTAATAGGTTGTTATTAATAAATGAATGATCTTATAAACAGGTTCGGTTTGAAGCTCATTTTAGTACACATTACATACTTAGTAACCGTTTAAAAACCAACTGCTCAACACATTGAACTTAAATATAGGTACTAACGTACCAATAGCGTACGTATATTTTTTCTCGTAGAAAGGGGTTTTCGCTCCACGCTTGGCAAACGCATTAGTAATTAGTAGCAGTAGCTCATATTTCAAAATTGACGTTGCTTACTGTTTTCAGTCTAGGTACACTTTCTTTAGATAGATACCAATTATCCCCCTCTTGACATGTTTAATTTTTCAATTTTATGATGAATATAGTGCTTATGCTTTACAAGTATTTTACGGATACTTGGATGAAGCTTACAAAATTTGCAGTACCGTTTATACTCGTACAGCTTCGGTGACCAATACTGATTGCTTTGACCGATTGATAGAATACTTAAAAAGAATAGCGTAAAAAGATGGTCGAGTAGATTACACAAAACACATTTCGAGTAGTTCAAATCACATACCGGCTGTGAATCTATAAAACACAAAGATTATTAATAAATTTCGCTCACAATGTGATATTTGTATTCTACCGCATATATGTTTTATAGCATAAAGGTGACAAATGAGCACATAGTCCCCTTATGTTTAGCGGATGCTGTAATTCATAGACATCTTCAATTATCCTCGATTAAGAATAAAAAAGCAGAGGCGTCACCTCTGAGGATTTAGAAGTAATGGTTCTTTTTCTTTTTCTTCTTTTTCTTCTTTTCTTTCTTTTTTTTTTTCTTTCGTTTCCAGTAAGAAGGGTCCCGGTTGTCTTCACTCACCACACTAAACACAGCAGCATTATGCTGTTATTTTACGTTCGTATTCTGTGAGAACGTGGTCCTTCCACGGTTAAACCGACCCATTCGTGCTACAACAACATATCTGCAGCATGGCTATACCACGTATAAAAATAAATTATATTTGCCGTCCATTATTTTCGGTTTGGTCTTTAGCACAAGTTCTCTCAGTAACAAATACCGCTTATAACTTAGAGTAATAACATAGTACATATTTGTAACAAACAACTTTCATATTTTGTCAATTCTTACAGTGACAACATATTTCGTCGAACGATATCATACTTGCCCAAATACTCAAACGCTACTCAATTTTAAGATGCCGTTAATTCTCGTGCTGTCAAACTGACTGTGACGAGACATAACGACTTCTTAAGATTGAATAGTGTTTAAGCATTTGGCCGTATATCTCATAATTAATCTGAGATTTATATCAAGTAGGTAGAGAGTTACTTACATAATAGTAATGAATACTATGACATGAAATTATAAATTCTAACTCTATAAGGGTTTAAATAACTTACGCTATACAAAAAACTAAAATTTATACTTGCATTAAAATTAATTTTATTAAAAACTGAGTTCTTGGAAAAGTACAAAATAATATTACATTAATTGCTTAAGCTATATAGTGACATTATTATAGAAGATAGCAAACAAGCATGTTGCCCATCTGATGATAAGTGTTGACCGCCGCCTATGAATAACCATAACACCAGGGGAATTTATTAACTTATTATTTTATTTTAATATATAGATTATTAAGACATACTACAATATTATAGTGGTATCTCAGATTACATTTCAATATTGATTGGTGACGTTTACAGTGGTCGAAACCAAATAGAATTTTATACATCAAAACACGCATCATTTAATATAAAGGGATTAGTTTCCCCATTTAAACAGATAATCACACGTTAGTTAACTATATCGGCTTAATAGACAATCTGCTGATAGACATAGACCTCTCTCATAAATCAAGCAGTACTTATTAGATCAGGTTAAGTAACAAATCAGTGTTTAAACCTAGGTAATTGTTATTTAATAATTTTTAATTTGTGAAAAATATAACCATTTCTTGACCACTTTAAATCAAAGTGACTGTAACACCATGAGACTTGACGACTTCTTAAATTTGGGTAGAGTTTGAGTATTTGCGCATTATTTTAATTTTAAATACTTGATTGTTTTAGTGATTACAAAAAGCATTGTGTGTTTTTTATGCGTTTTAACACAATTACCTGGAGTACTAAGTTATAGGTGATATTATTATAAACTTAAATAATAGATAATGTAAAATTGTAGCTACAAAATAATTCTTGCATAGCAATTAGTTACAATATTCATATAGAGTTAAGTATATTGTTTTACATTAATTATTTTCAGCCTGAAACTATAGTAATATTGATACGTAGGTTGCTATGCGGCTTTGCAATCGGTTGAGTCACGGGGTTAGAATTAAACGATTTATCGCAATCACGAACTTCAATTTCCAGAGCTTCGTATTACAAAAGGTTAATGTTGGTATTCTTCATTATGGATTTTTTTTTATAATTGAAAAAATATTACTCATTTGATATTTAAAAATTGATTAAATATTGAGTTTTTGCTAAATATATTACAATACAATTAGTTAAATAAACACATGAACAAAATCTAGGGATATTTTAATTTGGGTATACTCGTACTGAAAAAAAAAACCATAAAGAAATTATTGGAACAATCTTAAATCAAAATGTGCAGTTTTGTATACTCTAATAACAAATTAATAATTAAAAATAAACGTTGGACTTTTACTAAAATAAAACTTTAATTTTTTTAAATTTATACCAATTATAAAGATGATGGTGACGAAGAAAGAAACAAAGTTATGTGAAACATTTATTTTGGTAAAATAAAATAACAGTGGTAGAGCAACGCGGCAGCTTTTGCTGTCACATGAATGGGCCGGCTCGAACATGGGTGGTACCACTACCTCACAGAATACCAGCGTGAAGTAGAGGTTTACATCTGCCTTTCGCTTGGTGAGTGCAGGTAACCGGAGGCCCTTTTTACTGGAAATGAGGCATTCCATCTTAGTCCACACGGGTGACAACGCATCTGCATTTTGATTTGTAATAGAGGATAGATGTAGATGTCTATGGGCCGCAGCAACCACTTACCATCAGGTGTACTGTGTGCTCGTTTCTCACCCTTATCCTATAAAAAAAAACAAATTATATTCTTAAAAAGTACCGCCGTGCCGTGTAGTGCCACGGCGGTACGGGAAGATATGGGGTAATAGAATATTTACTACCCCATATCTTCCCGTGGGTGTCGTAAAAGGCCACAAAGGGAAACAGGCAGGAGATGGTCAGCAGCAGCTTCCTGATAACAGCAAAATTACAATAAAAAACAGCGGTTGCCACCCGCCCGCCAAGCGTGGCAACTATGGCAAATGTCCCCAAATTATGGGGGTAACAAAAAGACGGCCCCCAGTCCCAGGCGGCCCCGTTATTCCTGGCTACGGTGACGATCACGGTAACGGCGGGGGAGGGGGTGCTAAGAATCTCCGGTGGAGGTTCAGGTGCCACGTAAGACGACTCGACCTGACAACATACAACGCACGCATCCTGAGGACTGATGAGAAGATCGTGGAGCTGGAAGAAGAGATAGACAAGTTACGCTGGCATATTATAGGATTATCCGAGGTTCGAAGAGAGGGGGAGAACACGGTAATCCTCGAATCCGGCAACTTGCTATATCACAGGGAGGGCGACCATCTGTCCCAAGGAGTCGTCGGATTTATCGTCCACAAGTCTCTAATTAACAACGTTATAAAGATTGAGAGTGTGTCGACGAGGATTGCGTAACTTATACTCAGAATCACCAAACGGTATTCGCTGAAGGTCATACAGGTTTACACACCAATCTCGGCACATCCCGATGAGAAGGTGGAGGAAATGTATGAGGATATCTCTAGAGCCATGCATTCCTCCAAAACCTACTATATGGTGTTAAGGGGAGACTTCAATGCAAAGCTACGCACAAGAGAGAATGGTGACCTGAAATTAGGGAAATTTGGAATAGGGCAACGGAACCCAAGGGGCCAGCAGCTGGCCGACTACATGGAAAAAGAGGGACTCTTTATGATGAATTCTTTCTTCCAGAAGCGGCCCCACAGAAAATGGACCTCTCAGGAATGGATGGTCGAGCCCCGACGGTTCGACAAAAATGAGATTGACTTCATTATGACGACCAGATGACAACTGTTCAGTGATGTCTCCGTAATCACGAGGGTGAAAACTGATAGCGATTACCAAATGGTTAAAGACACACTGAACCTAAACGTTAAGTTGGAGAGGTCTCGTCTAATAAAGTCAACGCTCCGTCCCCCTCGTGCTCTGTTCCAAAGTTCCAATCCCTTTTTACTCGAGTTACAAAACCGTTTTTAGTGCCTAGAAGACTGCAATGAAGTGGACGATATGGATGACAAGCTCGTGGAAACTGTCCATGCGGTCGGAGCTAAGTTTTGCAAGACCCGCCGCAGAAGAACACAAAAAATCTCCGATCACACTCTTAATCTCATGGCTGTTAGACGGGAGATTAAGCTACATTCTTCAACAGATTTGACAGTATACAGGCAACTGAACAGACATATCTCCAAATGTATGCGGCGGTATTTACGCAACTTCAATACAGTTTGTATTGAAGAAGCGATCGAGCGGAACCAAGGCTCCAAAGTCTTTGCCAGAGATCTATCTGCCAGAAAGACCCGACAACCGATGGGGAAGAAAGGTTCTCGAGTGGCAGCCTCGTACCGGTGCGAAGTGTAGGGTAACCCCCCACTAGATGGAGTGACGACCTGGCAAGAGATGAAAAAAGTCGATAGATGCAGGTGGCTCAGGACCGTGCTTTGTGGCATACCTTGGGGGTGGTCTATGTTCAGCAGTAGACTGATGAATGGCTGTAATGATGATGATGAAAGAACCACGGTTGTTAAAAACGCTTCTTGTGGGATAAGATCCCAGTTTTATGACGATGTCCCCCCCGAACGGGTTTGTCGTTACGGGGGGCTTAGTAGCCGTGGCTTAGTCACGCGTGGTGAACAGAGGGGAACTCCTTGGCTAGCCCGTGGTGCAAGGTCGGCCCAAGGTGGCCATTCCAAGTGGGCTTGGCGAGCCCATTTCGGATGTGTGTCGGTGAGCTACGGTGAGAGGGGTGTCCTCTCTCCCTACCGCTGCAGCCTAGGTGGAGTCGCGGAGGAAGAAGAGTGTTGGTATGGCGATGCGCCACTCGCCATATCCTCCGCGACTCTGACGGGGCCGCACCATTAATGCGGTGGTGATGGGGCTGCGTGGGGAGAGGAATGTCGGTATTGCGTGGCGCTGCTCTCCCTACCCTTCGTGGCTGAAACTTTGTTGGCGGCGGAGCCAGAGACCATATCCGCCGCTGGGGTCGGGAAAACGGGTACTATTAAGAACTCGATTTTCCTGGCCCCATGGCTTCCGCGTATCGGACTCAAGGGGATACGCAGGTGGAGCTGGAGGCCGTGGAAGGGGGCGTGCCTTGTGTTCCTGGCACGCCTTGCCTGAGAAGGAGACTGGGGAGGAGAGGTCCTCCCCCGAGAAATGGCTGCCATAGGGCAGCCGGCGATGGTGGGGCCTTGGATGTGTGCGAAAGCGTTCCCGTGGCCCTGCCAATATGCGGTGAAGGTGGAACACCATGGGGTTTTAGTGGGTGCGAGTCCGACATAATCCGTCCCCACCCCCGCAAGGCGGGTATGCGTAGGCATTTCCCCATGTAAAAAAAAAGGTTCATGACGAGGTAGTTGACAAAGATGTATGAAGAGTTGGCTTCATGTGAATAGATTTTCGAGGATTATTTTAAAGCTTTTCGTTGAAGTATCCGATTAGGATTAAGCATGCGCAGTGGGATTCAATCCGGGGACAGAATCCTCACGTCACGTTAAATACGTTGTTGCGGCACTCACTGAGTTACAACTCACTCCGTATGGGCTCGGGCATTATCATCCTCAAGCCGAAAATTTTAACCCATTTGCAACCGATGTATTTACAGGTTCCAGAAAATTATCATGGTATTTTCAGCATTTAAATAAAACCAGTTTTACGGATTTGATCGCGTATATTAACTTGTTTTATATAACCGACGTTTCGAGCACTTTACAGCACTCATGTTCACGGAGGGGACTCGTCCCAGTGTCATAGTTAGCAACGGCTACCACCAGATAAAAATATTTTTTTAATGTACGCGATAAAATGCGTAAAACTAGTTTTATTTAAATGTGTAGGGTTCGCGTAGATATAAGAAATCATTAAGTATTATCAACAGTTAAATTTCCGTGTAAAGAGATAAGTGCTCCCGCCAAGGCGTATTTTCGTCCATATTATGATTGTTTAACCTTGATATAGATGGAGTTTCTGGATATTTTGTAGTCAGCTTTTAGCAGTCTAGGCGTTCGTCAAATACGTATATATTGTGAATCTGGGTGAAAGCCAAACTGAGCGTGATTCAACTCAAAACAACGCCTTAGACCATTGGCGATCATTTAAAGACAAAGGTCCGTGTGGTCAGTATAATCATTTTCTGCAAATGCCTCTGCGTAGTAATAGTGTAATCGGAAATGGTTTACAAGAATAAAAGGTGGGTGACTGCGTGTAGTCTCATCTTAAAAAATTGATCGCTTGGCAGGTTTTGATGTTCCGACTGTTACTTCAAAACCAATTACCCAGTCGCAAAGCTAAGTCATCTTATTGCAGTAATTTGCAAAAGTCAGTCTTATTGCGGTTTTAACCCTACTATTCCCAGTGTCACGGTAGCGAGAACACAATTTTATTATGATGGTTCCATAGGAGCCAATGGAATCTTCAGCAATATAACACTGGATTGCGCCCGTTTCCAGCATACCTATTACTCTCATTTCAACATGTATTCTATGTTTACATGTTGGCGTTCCATGGTGTAGTAAGTAAAGAAGAAAAAAAGTAGAATGTAAGTAGAAAACAACTAAAATTGAGTTATTCAGTCAATTATTGAACCCCACAGGGAAGTAAATTTGTTTTACTTTGTCGGCCTTTCTTTAATTTGAATTGTGGATACAAATAAAAAACGTATGAGGATTATATAAATAGTTTTATTTGGTAAGTAATTTTAACAGGTTATGCTAATTAACTTTAAATATCCCTAGACAGTGTAGATGTGTATTCTAGTCTGGGGCACGGCAGTGCTCCCGCTAAGTCGGGCAAAAAAGCGGCACGGCCGTACCATCCTTATCTCGATGCAGTTCAGGCCATTCTCGACCCCCTATAACTTCGTTGTGGATAAACTAGAAGCCTGAGTTTTCAGCAACCAAGGCATTTTAAGTTGATTACCTTTTTAAATGTATAAGTGCAAATATAAATGAAGACAATTTACATGTAAATTTTTAAATGTGGGATTTCTATTCCGCATTGAAATCGATTTGTATCTATTTCAATACCGAATAGTATTGTAGTTAACCGTATCAAACATAAAGTAAATTATTACTAATCGTAAATAATCGTAATAATACTCATTGAAAGATTAACTTTCCCTCATTAAACACAACATTTACCTTATTAACTTATTAACGATTCTTGTTATAATCGTCATGATGTGTTTGCCGTGTAGTGGCGGTCAAGAATATCCACTACCCCATATCCTCCCGTGGGTGTCGTAAAAGGCGACAAAGGGAAACAGGCAGGAGATGGGCAGCAGCATCTTCCTGGTAACGGCATAAATACAATAAAAAAAACTGCGGTTGCCAACCCGCTCGCCAAGCGTGGCAACTATGGCAATATACCCCCCATGAGCAATGACAATAATAAACGGCCCCCAGTCCCCGGCGGCCCCGCTATTCCTGGCTACGGTGGCGACCATGGTAACGGCGGGGCAGGGGGTGCTAAGAATCTCCGGTGGAGGTTCGGTTGCCACCTTAGACGACTCGACCTGGCAACGTACAACGCACGCACCCTGAGGACTGACGAGAAGATCGTGGAGCTGGAAGAAGAGATAGACAAGTTGCGCTGGCATATTATAGGATTATCCGAAGTCCGAAGAGAGGGGGAGGACACGGTAATCCTCGAATCCGGCAACTTGTTCTATCACCGGGAGGGCGACCATCTGTCCCAAGGAGGTGTCGGATTTATCGTCCACAAGTCTCTCGTTAACAACGTTGTAAAGATCGGGAGTGTGTCGACGAGGGTTGCGTACCTTATACTCAGAATCACCAAACGGTATTCGCTGAAGGTCATACAGGTTTACGCACCAACCTCGGCACACCCCGATGAGGAGGTGGAGGAAATGTATGAGGATATCTCTAGAGCCATGCATTCCTCCAAAACCCAATATACGGTGTTAATGGGAGACTTCAATGCAAAACTAGGCACAAGAGAGAACGGTGAGCTGAAAGTAGGGAAATTTGGAATAGGGCAACGGAACCCAAGGGGCCAGCAGCTGGCCGACTTCATGGAGAAAGAGGGACTCTTTATGATGAACTCTTTCTTCAAGAAGCGGCCCCACAGGAAGTGGACCTGGTCGAGCCCCGACGGTTCGACAAAAAATTAGATTGACTTCATTATGACGACCAGACGACAACTGTTCAGTGATGTCTCAGTGATCGCGAGGGTGAAAACCGGCAGCGATCACCGAATGGTTAGAGGCACACTGAACCTAAATGTTAAGTTGGAGAGGTCTCGTCTGATGAAGTCAACGCTCCGTCCCCCTCGTGCTCTAATCCAAAGTCCCGAAACCTTTCAGCTCGAGTTACAAAACCGTTTTCAGTGCCTAGAAGACTGCAATGAAGTGGACGATATGAATGACAAGCTTGTGGAAACTGTCCATGCGGTCGGAGCTAAGTTCTGCAAGACCCACCGCAGAAGAACACAAAAACTCTCCGATCACACTCTTAATCTCATGGCTGTTAGACGGGAGATGAGGCTACATTCTTCAACAGATTTGACAGCATACAGGCAACTGAACAGACAGATCTCCAAATTCATGCGGCGAGACTTACGCAACTTCAATACAGCTCGTATTGAAGAAGCGATCGAGCGGAACCAAGGCTCCAAAGTCTTTGCCAGAGATCTGTCTGCCAGAAAGAGCCAACTGTCAAAGCTGAAGACCGAATGTGGCAGCATCGTTTCCGGGGCACCTGAGATTTTGAGTGAGATTGAGAGGTTCTATGGGCAGCTGTACACGTCATCGTTGGAGCCACACGCAAGTGTGAGTAACGATCCAAGAGCGAGTCTTATTCGACACTATTCCGAAGATATCCCGGACGTCAGTCTGAGCGAGATTAGAATGGCTCTCCAGCACCTTAAAAACGGCAAGGCCCCAGGCGAGGATGGAATTACAGCGGAGCTTCTGAAAGCGGGTGGAAGACCGGTACTTGAAGTCCTTCAGAAGCTCTTTAACTCCGTCCTCCATGGTGGCATTACACCGGAGGCGTGGAGCAGAAGTGCGGTGGTCTTGTTCTTCAAGAAAGGTGACAACGCTCTCTTGAAGAACTACAGACCGATTTCCCTTCTGAGCCGCGTCTACGTGCTGTTTTCGAGAGTCATTACGAATCGTCTCGCGCGCAGACTTGACGACTTCCAGCCTCCCGAACAAGCCGGTTTCCGAAAGGGCTTTAGCACCATAGACCACATACATACCCTACGGCAAATTGTACAGAAGTCCGAAGAGTACAATTTGCCACTATGTCTGGCGTATGTGGACTATGAGAAAGCCTTTGATTCCGTCGAAATTTGGGCGGTGCTGCAGTCCCTTCAGCGGTGCCAAGTTGACTGTCGGTATATCGAAGTGCTGAAGTGTTTGTACAGTAGAGCTACCATGGCTATCCGAGTACAGAACCAGAGTACAAAACCTATCCAATTGCAGAGAGGTGTAAGACAGGGTGACGTTATATCCCCGAAACTCTTCACCGCTGCATTGGAAGACGTTTTCAAGCTTCTGGACTGGAAAGGATACGGAATTAACATCAATGGCGAGTACATCACTCACCTTCGATTTGCCGACGATATAGTCCTCATGGCAGAATCGCTGGAGGAGCTAAGCACTATGCTCAATGACCTCAATAGTGTCTCCCAACGGATAGGTCTTAAGATGAACATGGACAATACAAAGATTATGTTTAATGTCCATGTCACACCTATGCCGGTAGTTGTTGGGAGCACTAAGCTCGAAGTTGTTGACGAGTATGTTTACCTGGGACAAATAGTCCGACTAGGTAAGTCCAACTTCGACCGAGAGGTCAATCGACGGATTCAACTCGGCTGGGCAGCGTTCGGGAAGCTACGACACATCTTCTCGTCAGAAATACCTCAAAACCTTAAAACAAAATTGTACAACCAGTGCGTGTTGCCAGTGATGACTTACGGAACTGAGACGTGGTCCTTCACTGCTGGCCGTATGAGGAAGCTCAAGGTCGCTCAGCGAGCTATGGAGAGGGCTATGCTCGGAGTTTCTCTGCGTGATAAACTTAGGAATAAGGATATCCGCAGTAGAACCAGAGTAACCGACATAGCCCAACGGATTAGTAAGCTGAAGTGGCAGTGGGCCGGCCATATAGCTCGAAGAACCGACAACCGATGGGGAAGAAAGGTTCTCGAGTGGCAGCCTCGTACCGGTAGGCGAAGTGTAGGGCGTCCCCCCACAAGATGGAGTGACGACCTGGTAAGACATGCAGGAAGTCGATGGATGCAGGTGGCTCAGGACCGTGCTTTGTGGCATTCCTTGGGGGAGGCCTATGTTCAGCAGTGGACTTGTGAAGGGCTGTAATGATGATGATGATGATGTTATAATATAGATATAACTATTTTAAACAAAATTTTATGAATTAGGTATTTGTCTTTATTTATAGAACAGTTGGTTTGATTTTACAAAAATAGAATGAAAATAGAACGTTAAAGATAAATTTAAAACGATAACTCTTGATTAAAAATTAACCATATATTTGTTTAACACGTTTAGGCTTGACATGAAATATTGTGATATCGAATTAGCGTTTTGTTTAAGTATGAAATGAAATATTAAAATTAACAACGCAATCAATAAGCAAATTCAATTTTTTTATATCAATCCAGACTCTAGAAATCCCAATTGAATTCCGATTTTGATGGGTTTTTTTATTATTATATTTGTAGATATCATCTATTTTCTTATTATATTTGTAGATATTGCTTGATAAGAGAAAAGTGTGGTTCGCAAAGAGATGATGTGACCAAGATTAAGAAAGGAATGCTTCGGTAGTTTGGTCATGATGTGTAAGGAAAGCGTATTGAAGCAAATTCATGTTGCAGAAGTAAATTGCAGAGTCATGAGTACTACAGACGGAAGTTTATCGACCAAATTTGCAATATATATTAGTTCATTCACATTAAGAGTACCCACAACTGACTTGTATTGGTATATGGAAGTGTAGCGGGCGAGAACAGTGTGTCGGGATCGTGCTAAATGAAAATCCGTCCGTCTCTGCCTACCTCTCTGGGTGATAGGCGTGTGTGTGTGTTTATGAATATGAATATTTGTAGATGGCGTTGGGGCGATGTAGGAGAATCCACCATTCCATATAATTAACCATGTAACTTTTCAAACAGCGAATACTTAAAAATGCTGATAATAATATTTTTATATTAAAAGTATAATTTTCATTGGAAATATTTTACTGTAGTCATTGAGTTATATGTACTACGTACTAGAGAAGCCATTCCGAATATTGACTTTATTCAACTTAACTGTAGTGCAATCCGTACAAACTAAATATTGCGTATATTGATTATTTGTGAATTCCATAAAATAATTATTATTACATTTTATTTAGAAATATAACATGTTTGTTTAGATGAAATTAAGATATTTTATATTAAATTCTTATATTTATTTTATATTAATATTTTATTTTATATAAAATTAAAGTCTTCGCGCATGCGCCTCTACTACTCCCGCGCATGCGCGAAAACATAGAGTAGGACACAGTTTTTGTTTGAAATGGCTTCTCTAGTATGTAGTACATATAACTCAATGACTGTAGTTTGTTTCCGCAAAAAGCACCTAAAGTTGACTTTGGCTCGACCCCGACCACGTGGTCAGTAGTTGCACTCAAAGTTACTAAATCAAATAGACAGTATATCTACAAAAGTTGCTAGGAGAACAACCATAAAATGCTTTCCAAAAGAGCGCTCAAGAAGCACAATACCCCAGATTATAATTATAGGTAATTTTAAACGTAAAGGCGTTTGTTACTGCGACCGCTAAGTCTACCTCTTGGCTAATGAAAATCATACCAACAATGTAAGAAGCCTCTGTCCAGCAGTTTTATCGCAGGACACAGGCTTGCTATTCTATAATTTTTTAAATAATAACTTTTATATGAATATTTTTTTTACATTTCATAATTAAATACCCCTTGTTTTTCAAAAAATATACATTATGTAACTGTGCGTCAAATATTAGCATTTCAGTAAGTATTGCCTAACAAATTTAAGGGATCGTATGTTGTAGACTAAGTTCCTTTGAACGTGATCGGTCACATGACCGCAGGGGACAGAAGCAGATGTAAGTGGCAGTACCGGCAATAAAAACTCTAGACGTAAGTTTTTTGACTGAATTGGCGATACAATGAAGAAGAACTAAGTCTAAAGTACCCTTATCTGATGAACATGTAAAACCAATTTTTTTACCTATTTTATCATAATTCATTAAAAACATTTTGCACCGCCATTCACCGGAGCCTCCGAAATATATTTTCCAAAAGCCACTCTTCCGACACTCAAGGTGGAATGGGGCGATGGATTGTCATACACTGCTACCATATGAATGGTGAAATCTTAAAAAGACATGTCCAGCAATGGTTAAAAAATGATTAGAAATAATAAATATCGAAATATGATAAAGAATAAATAAATCATTTTACCATAATAATTTTTTATTTATAAATATTTAAACATTACTGCGACTATATATGATTTGTCTCGCTCTCATGTGTTATTTTAAAATTCGGATTAGTATTCTGTTAATTCTAATGACTGCTTAGGGATTACTTTCCTTTCACTTCCAGATAATTAAATTAGAAGGATAAATTAAGACTAATTAAAGCGTCCAAATTATAAAACATGCTTGGTGTAATAAAAGTTTTTTTTTATTATATTGTATTTTTAATTTCTTATCATTTGTAAGAATTCTTAAAAAATGAGAGCTTGAATAATACAATCGATATATGCACTTTATTAGTCATAAAGTGCATATATCGATTGTATGTTTTTGTAATTGTATGTGATTAATAGGAGGGAAATTTAGTGAGCGGCGCTATCATCGAGCTACAATAACTTAAACAGTCGGACCACAATGGGAGTCTAAACCACACTATCCCATTTCGAACGAATCGGTATATAATATACCATTGCCACCTTCTCGGGCTTAACCTGGCCCTGTGATATTCATCTCTTTTTCCTTCCACGGACAAAGTTTTTATTTAGGTAATTACGTACGTAAACGTTACGGATAGTTTAAGAGCCAGTGAGCGGCAGACTTACGGTATTTCAATAAGCTTCACTTTTTTTTCAGTTAATCCCGTATACCTAAGGTACATGAAACGGGGCTCTTTAGTTTGACCGGCGGTCGATATAGACACGCTCAGGTGTTAAAGGTGTAAAAAAATGACCCTAAAAACGTGAGAGCAATAAGTCTGCCGCTTTGACATCTTGAAATATTTAATAAAAGTTACCGAAAAATAACATTGAAACTAACACTGGTAATTTTTATTAAATATTTCAAGATGTCAAAGCGGCAGACTTATTGCTATCACGTTTTTTTGGGTCATTTTTTTACAATTTTAACACCTGAGCGTCTCTATATCGACCGGCGGTCAAACTAAAGAGTTCCTGTTTCATGTACCTCAGGTATAGGGGATTACCTGAAAAAACAGTGAAGCTTATTGATACCGTAAGTCTGCCGCTCACTGGCTCTTAAGCTAGGACGTAAATGATGCCGCGGTTAGAAAGCAATTATATTACATAACACTTATGTACATAATATGAAAACTTTGTGCCTAATGCATTGTAAGCTCGATGTCCCCTGCGGTTGTACGACCGAGCACGTTCCAAGAAACTTTTTCTACATCAAGTGAACCTTTAAATTTGTAAGATATTGCACAGTTATTCTAGGAAATATATACAGTTTTCGGTCCATTGAGATTTTCTGCTAACACAGAAATAAATTATCAGGAGATAAAGCACTTTTCAAACATAAACTTATTATTTTTTGAAGTTATACTTCTTTAGCGTTAAAATGTTGACAATGCATTGGAAGTTATGCACCCCAAGTCAATTATTATATCGGAAGTACGACAGTACCTACTTCGCAAATTAAAACAACATAGTAATTTTAACTAGTATTACTTATGATTGCCATGATTATCATTTAATAACTACTGTTATTAATTTTGAGTACTGACATTTGTATTATCACTTGTATAGAATTATGACACGTTATACGTTATATCCTCATTAATTCTGTCGATGTGTTCAAATTGCCGATTCATTACTTTCTTAATCCTGGTCACAACAACTTTTTACTACTACTAAGAACGATATTAATTATTGCTCTTACCGTGTGTTTGCACCAAAAATATCCAACTTCGAAACTTGTTGTATATAATAAGTTAACACAGGTAAGCACTAAACTAATAATTCCGATTACTATTCAATACGAAAGTGTGTTCGGTGGTTTGTCCTGAAACAACATGTTTTTCATTATATTGATAGTATATGAGCCTGAGTGAGCATAACTATACTTTTTATGCTCGATAATCGATGGTTTCCGAGATAGATCGGAACCATAAACATATTTTATATGATCTAAAAGTAGTTGATCTGGGTCTGCATGTTTGCTCTTGTGCAATATATGTTTGCAAACTGTCTCTACGATACAAAGGAAAATCCTTGTGCGCGATAACGTTCTTTTTTAAGAAATAAAAGGTGTCTTATGTCTTGAAATATCGCACACACGACCCCTCACACATCTAGGTAGTGGAGGATGAGGTCCGCCGCCAGAACTCGCCCCCTACAGCCTCTGATCCTATCACTGTGTCCAATAATGAGATTTCATCCCTCACCAAAGGACTTAAGCCCAAGAAGGCTCCGAGGGTGGATGGCATCTCCAACCAAGCCCTTAAACACTTTTAACTATTATAAACCTTTTTAACTATTATCTTCAATGCCTGCTTCAATTTTAGTTACTTTCCCACTACGTGGAAAGAGGCAACTGTGATTGGTATCCCCAAGCCAGGAAAGCCTCTCAACCTCCCCTCCACTCATCGTCCCATTAGCCTCCTCACGGCCATGGGCAAACTCTTTGAAAAAGTATCCTCACTCGCATGAAGCTCCATCTCTTTCCCACAGACGGTGACCCTCTTATCATCCCCCATCAATTTTGTCTCCGAGCGAAACATTCCTGTCCCCAACAAGTTCACCGTATTGTGGAATATATCCTCAGCGGTTTTTAACCTCGTCGTCATAAGACCATCAGACGTCTTTTGCGACATTGCCAAAGCTTTCGATAGAGTCTGGCACAAAGGCCTTATCTTCAAACTATATAGAATAGGTCTCCCCGATCGTCTAGTATGTCTCGTGGCTTCTTACCTTCAGCATCGTACCTTTCGTTTCAGACACGAAGGCACGCTTTCTTCTCAGCGCCCCATCAAAGCTGGTGTCCCTCAGGGCTCAGTACTTGCTCCCCTTCTCTACATCCTGTTCACCAACAACATCCCCATCCCGTCGAAAGGTGTTCAGCTCTCCCTCTTCGCAGATGACACTGCCCTCTACTGTAAAGGCACCTTGCTACCTTTCGTACGGAATAAGATCCAAAAGTCAGTTGATGGCCTAGGAACTTGGTTCCAAAAATGGCGCATCGATGTGAACTCGGAGAAGAGCTCCGCCGTTCACTTCGATTATAAATCACGCCGTCTCCACTCCACTCCACTCCACCAATACGAATGCTAGGGACCTCAGTCCCCTGGCATACGTCTGTCAAATATTTAGGCGTCACCCTTGATACGAGGCTCACCTTCGGTCCCCATGTCAAAAGAGTAACCCGTCACGCACGATTCTTTCTGAGTAGACTCAACAGTATGTTGGGCCGATACAGTAAAATGTCCCTCAGTAACAAGCGAACCCTTTATAAGGTTTGTATACGGCCAGTCATACCTTACGCGGGCCCTGTTTTTGCCTACGCCAACCCTAAAATCATTAATGAACTCCAAGTAGTTCAAAACCTCTTCTGTCGTCGAGCTACGAACGTTCCTTGGTAAGTCCGTAATGCCGACCTCCATCAGGACTTAGAGCTCCCTACAATCCAACAATTTCTAAAAACACTCACAGAGAACTTCTTCAAAGCCCCAGAGTCTCATTCCAATCATTTTATTCGTAAGGCAGCTACTTATGCAGCCCCACCCCTCTCTTGCTATCGAGTCCGCAGGCCGAGAAATTCTGTCTCGGACCCGTTAAATAAAATTTCAACCGAAAAAAAAACAAATTGTTTATGTTGGTATTCTTCATTATGGATTTTTTTCTAATTGAAAAAAGATTACTCATTTGATATTTTCAATTGATTAAATATTGAGTTTTTGCTAAACACATTACAATACAGTAGGTAAATAAACACTTGAACATAATCTAGCTATATTTAAAATTGGGTATACATGTAGTGAAAAAAAACATAGATAAATTATTGAAACAATAATACATATATTAAAATGTGTAGTGTTGTATATATAAGTCTAACAACAAATTAATATGTATATAAACACATATCTTTATATATATATATATATATATATATATATATATATACAATACGTAACATAATTAACGCACTTTAAGAAAGTAGTTTGTTCAGAATCGCTTACTGAATCGAATTTTATCATTTTTAATATAGGTAATTTTTTATCCAAAAATATTTGAAACTACGTAATTTACAGTCACACTAAACCTGTACAGTCAATACAAACTGAAATGGACCGTAACTGAAGGCAATAAGACTTTTATAAGTGCAGTTTTATTTGTGTTAATACAAATTCCGTCATTCAATACAAAATAAATAAAATTGTATCTTATTTCAAGTATGTTAAAGTCTTTACAGAGTTCGGAGTACCTTATAAAGGTCGCGGCGGCCGGGCCATTGACCTCCCGGATCACCTGATTTAACACCTCTACTTTTTTAATAGGAACGTATTAAATCATTAGTTAATTTTAGTGAACGATTTTAGAATAGTGAAAAATGACGCTGAATTACTTTCTAAATATTTTTTTTTATTTCTTTTTTAAAACGTAACCTCCACACTAGGATTTTCTCTTGTATTGTGGGGGCAGTGTACAAACATAACTTTCACAAGGACAAACATCCAGACCCGGAAAATTATTTGTAGGCCGTACAAATATTGTTCCGTGCGGGATTTGAACCCGCGGCTCTTAGCGCTGCAACTAAATTGCTAAGCCACTGCACCACGAAGCCGTGGTGGACATTTTGAATATGTATTAAAATACAACGATTCACATTTTTTAAACACGCCGTCTTTGAATTATGTTTTCGTATTGCCTCTTAGTTTTAGCAGTTTATTATTATTTATAATTATAATTCAAATGTTATGCAAATTCATAACATTTTGTAACGAATATTGCCTATTGACATTGTATTATAATCAATAAACAAAATTATTCAGAGTCGAAAGTCCAATGGTTGAAATGTGTGATTGATAGATGCGATCAAATGTTTACTAGACTTAAATAAACAACACGATGGTCGGAGTATGAACATCAGTTAGTGTTCATAGGTAGTTATTTCTTTAACATAAACAAATGTGTATTTGTATTGTCGGCTTTTCACGGCACTAATACCTACCTACAGTTGTGACAAGCGGCGGCGGCATTAACTCGTCTCGAACGCTAGCGAATAGGTACCTACTGTGATAGAAAGACCCTCAAAACCTATACCTACGTGAGCGACTGCGTGCGTTCGTGGATTTATACTGTGACCACAACATTGTTCCGGAATTAGTATAACTAATTTAATAAATAATCAATGCATAAACATGTTTAATTAAAAAGTCAGTGTATAAGTATACCAAAAAGTATAAGCGACGTATCGGCGCATTACTTAAACAATTATTATCGTGTTAAAAATTAATAAGCGTTATTTCAGCTCAGAAATAACGTTATAATTTGATTGTTTATAACATATTTTTTTTTTATTTTAAAATTAGTTGATTATTGTTACTTATAAATAGTTTAAAATGCTTTAATTCAAAATATAATTTAAAGCAGGTTATCGCTGTAACAATTTAGAAGGAAATTATTCTCAAGACGCAGGAAGTAGGGATAGCTTCCGCACACTTGCGTTCGGTTTAAAAGGCGTGCGCGGCTTGGGCAGCATTTATTCTTGTTCGTGCAGTCGAGCTGTTCAGACCTAGTTGAGTTCGTTAATTAGAAATTGTGAATAATTTTTTATAGTGAATAATCGGTAATTGTGAATAATTGTGATTAGTAAAACTAGTTAAGATCAAATACGTGTAGTGAGTTTTATTATAAAAACAATAATGAGTGAACCTAGAAATCATAATAATGACGTCATAGTTTTTAAAAACTCTTGTGGTGGCCCTACTTCGTCATCAGAAGTGGGATGGGTACAACGCTCTTCTGCTGCTGCTCAACCATCTCATATTGAACAACCATGTCTCTCAACACTGAAACAATGCAACAGAATCAGAGTGATAACAGTTCAATGATTAATGTACCATCACAGTTCTTTATGCAGATGATGCATATGATGCAAAATATGTCGGATCGACTAACTACTTCATCGGAAACAAAGGTGAGAATCAATGATATTTATCTACCTTCATTTGATCCAGATTCTAACGTTGGAGTACGTGAATGGTGTCAACATATTAGTAAAGCAATTCGGACGTACAACCTCAATGATTTTGGTATACGCATGAAAGTTGGTAGCTTATTGAAAGGACGCGCTAAAATGTGGGTCGACTCTTTGATGATAACTACATCTACTTGGGAAGAACTACACAACAATCTTATAACTACATTTGAACCAGAAAACCGGTATTCTCGAGACATATTAAGATTCAGGGAACATGTTTTTGATTCTTCAAAAGATATAGCAGAATTTTTATCGCGAGCCTGGGTACTATGGATACGAATTATCAAAGACAAGTTACCTAATGAAGATGCAGTTGAGGCTGTAATTGGTTGCATTAGTGACAAACATTTACGGATCAAACTATTAAACGCGCGCGTAACAATAGTGCCAGAGCTTTTGCATCCTCAATACGATTAAAGCGCGTTCATGCATCAAATAGTAGTATGACGATGCCACACAAACGTCCGCGCTTATCAAATAATAGTAATGCTCACGCTCTATTATTCTGTCACATCTGTAAAAGAAAAACCATTCTGTCGATGAATGTCGTTTCAAACCAACAGCATTAAATCAGGAACAATATAGTAAAAGAGGTGAAAGTAATAGTAAACCTACCTGCACATTTTGTCAAAAATTAGGATATAATTACGACCAATGTTTAAAGCGTGATCGTTCTTTGACATCAAATATAAATCACATCGAAAGTGCAAAACTCGCCCTTTTACTATCAGGATAGGAATAAAAACTTTACGGGCAGTGTTTGACAGTGGTGCAGGATGTTCAGTTATACGGGAATCTGTAGCCGCAGCTCTGCCTGGACAAATGTTCAAACTACTTGAGAGGTATTGGACGATTTCGCGTATTATCACTCACGAGTTTACTGACTATATGTGTCATAGATGATATCAGCGTAGAAATTCTGTTTTATGTTCTAGTTGACGGTGAGATATCGACGGACATTTTGGTGGGAACGAATTTGATTAAAGGCACAAACTTGAGTGATAACGTCTAGCAAAATAAAATAAATGCACCAAGGGCTTATCAATCATATCACTACAAATAGTCCAATATTTAAAAAACTAGACTGTGATCTTTCCGACCCTGAAGAAATCAAACAACTTCGCATACTCCTTAATAAATATGGACACTTATTTATTCGAGGATACCCTAAAACCCGAGTTAACACAGGTATGTTGGAAATTAGATTAAAGAATCCGGACAAATACGTAGAATGAAAACCATACCGCCTCAGTCCAGTGGAGAGAGAAAAGGTTCGTACCATTATCAACAAATTACTGAAGCACAATATTATACGTGAGAGCAAATCCCCATACTCTAGCCCAATTATCCTAGTTAAAAAGAAGAATGGAGATGACCGCCTTTGTGTAGACTTCCGCGAGTTAAATGCTAATAACTTACGGGACAATTACCCACTTCCACTCATCTCCGACCAAATCGATCAACTGGCCAATGGACTCTACTTCACCACATTTCATATGGCGGCAGGTTTCCATCAAATACCTATTTCGGAGAGTTCCATAGAGAAGACTGCATTTGTTGCGCCTGATGGGTTATACGAATACCTTACTATGCCAATTGGTTTATCCAACGCGTATGCAGTGTACCAAAGATGTATTAATAGAGCAATGTTTTCGTTACTGGGCAGTGCTGCTCAAGTAAACGTCGACGATGTCTTGAGCAATAGTGCTGATTTTACTGAAGGACTAATAAACATTGAACGCATTCTCATAGCATAACATAAGGCTGGGTTTTCTATCAATGCAGATAAGTGCAGCTTCTTCAAACGCTCAATAGAATATTTGGGTAACGTTGTTTCAAATGGTCAAATCCGTCCAATTCCAACGAAATTTGAAGCTCTAGTAAGGCACCAGTAACAAATACTGCTAAAAAGGTAACACAGTTCAATGGTTTAGCTGGATATTTTCGGAAATTTATCCCCGATTTTTCCCGTATAATGATACCCTTGTATGAGTTGACTAAACAAGGTGCTAAATGGGAGTGCAATGATCGAATGAAGAACCACGTAATAAGATAATCCAATGTCTAACATCATCTACTGTGTTAACAATATTTCAAGAAGAAGCACCAATAGAATTATACACGGATGCAACTAGCTTGGGATTCGGTGCCGTTCTAGTACAAATAATCAACAAACGTCAACATGCAATCGCCTTCATGAGTATGAGAACTACTGATACTTAAAGCAGATATCACTCCTACGAGCTAGAGACCTTGGCGGTAGTGCGTGCAATAAAACATTTTCGACAGTATCTGTATGGACGGAAATTCAAAATTATAACCGATTGCCATGCCTTAAAGGCATCTAAGCACAAAAAGGATCTCCTCCCAAGAATTTATCGGTGGTGGAAGTTTTTACAGAACTATAATTTTGAAGTAGAATACCGCAAAGGAAATCGCCTGCAACACGCAGACTTCTTTAGCAGAAATCGAAGTAGTTGTGAGGTTAACATAATGACAAAAGACCTGGATTGGTTGAAGGTAGAACAAAACGCAGAGATTAGACATTGCGTCGCCTGATGGACAGCTTCAACAACGGAAATCCAGTAGATGGTTACCTTCTAGAAAACGAAGTTTTAAAACGAATCGTGAGAGACCCAATTTTTGGACAGCAAATCTGTTCTTGTTCCTAGATCATTCCAGTGGAGTATAATATATTCATTTCAGACAACGCTTAAACACCCTGAATTGGAAAAGACTCTACATAAGATCAAAGAATTTTACTGGTTTGACAAAATGAGTACCCGCGCAGGTTTGTGGACAACTGTATCGTGTGTAGAACATCAAAAGGAACATCGGGCGCTGTACAAGCTCAATTACATCCAATCCAAAAGCCAACTACAGCCTTTCAAGTGATATATATGGATATCACTGGTAAGCTCGGTACTACAGATGACCAGCAATATGTTGTAGTAACTGTCGATGCTTTCTCAAAATATGTGCTGTTTTATTATGCTACCAATTAGAATCCGCACAGCACATTAGCTGCACTAAAACGTACTATACATCTATTTGGAACACCACTTCAAATAATTGTGGATGGAGGCAGAGAATTCTTGGGGGAATTCAAGACTTATTGCCAACAGCTGGGAATAAACATCCATGATATATCACCAGGAATCAGCCGAGCTAACGGACAAGTTGAGCAAATAATAGCAACGCTTAAGAACGCATTAATAATGATAAAAAATTATGAAACGGAACAATGGCATACCGCATAAGAAGAACTTCACTTGGCCATGAATTGTACTGCTCATCAAGTAACAGGTGTCGCTCCCCTCACTCACCTCACAAGACGAAAACACTGTGTTCCATCGGAACTACTCAGATAAGTAAATATGGATAACCAAACTATTGATATTGACGCCCTTTCCAGACATGTGCAGAATAGAATGTCTCAAGCATCGAAACAAGATAGACAACGATTTAATCAACGAAAAGCTAAGATTTGTCATTTTCAGAAAAGAGAATACGTAGTTATCAAAAATAATCCACGCAATTAAACCTCATTAGACCTTAACTTTAGTGAACCCTATGAGATATGAGTACTTGAAAACGATCGTTATTTGGTGAAAAAGATAATTGGCAGAGGACGGCCTCAAAAAGTCGCTCACGATCAACTACGTCGAGCCCCACAACCGGGGAACCAGAGGGCCGTCTCGGCGGAAAGAGAGCCATGCCCTGGTGATATTAGTGCAATAAGTCAGCCCGAGCCGTTGATTCTTAAGAATCATAACAGCAGAACTTAACACAAGAACAAAACTTCTAACTATTGCAAAATAATTTTCTGTTTTCTCTTTTAGAGCCACTGTGTATAACACAGCATCGACCTAATCCTAATTCCTATAGAGCCCCTGTGTACCACGGCGAACAGTACCACCTAGAGCACAGCATCACTCCATTTCCATTCTAAGAGACTACGAGAATTATGTGTGTAGACGTGATGTATGGTTGACACACAAATAAATAAACAAACAGCAGTAAATCTGTAAGCATAAAATTGGTAGGTGCTGAGCACGCACCACCAATCAGAATGGCCGTATCAGCACAATAAAGTATAGGCGACGTATCGGCGCATTACTTAAACAATTATTATCGTGTTAAAAATTAATAAGCGTTATTTTAACTGCAGAAATAACGTTATAACTAGATTGTTTATAACATAATGTTTTTTTTAAATTAGTTGATTATTGTTACTTATAAATAATTTATATTGCTTTAATTCAAAATATAATTAAAAGCAGGTTATCGCTGTAACAATTTAGAAGGTAATTATTATCATGACGCAGGAAGTAGGGATAGCTTCCGCACGCTTGCGTTCGGTTTAAAAGGCGTGTGGCGGCTTGGGCAGCATTCATAGCTTGCTACATATATATTTATCTATGGCATTCATTCTTGTTCGTGCAGTCGAGCTGTTCAGACCTAGTTAAGTTCGTTAATTATAAACTGTGAATAATTGTTAATAGTGAATAATCGTTAACTGTGATTAGTAAAATCAATTAAGATCAAATACGTGTAGTGAGTTTTATTGTAAAAACAATAATGAGTGAACCTAGAAATTATAATAATGACGTCATCGACGATGACCTCATAGTTTTTAAAAACTCTTATGGTGGCCCAATTATATATATATATATATATATATATATATATATATATATATATATATATATATATATATATATATAATAATATTAATATAATAAATATCAATAAATAAAGATGTCTTTATTTTGTAAAATTAAAATAATAAATTATATTCTTATAAAGCACCGCGGATGTTAGAAACGCTACTTCTTCCAAGTACAAGTTAGGTAAGAAAGTAAGATCTCAGGTTGATGACGAGGTAGTTGACGGAGATGTATGAACAGTTGGCCTCCTGTGAACAGATTTTCGAGACTTATTTTAAAGATTTTCGTTAAAGTATCAGATTGGGATTTTGCATGCCCAGTGGGATTTAATCCGGGGACAGGCCATTCCACAATCCTCACGTCACGTTACGTACGATGTTGCGGCAGTCACTGAGATACCACTCAATCCGCATGTGCTTGGACATTATCTCTTACAAGCTGAAAATGTTGAAACTTTTGCAACCGGTGTGTTCATGCAACAGGTTCCAGAAAGTAATCATGGTATTTTTAACATTTAAATAAAACTAGTTTTAGGAATTTTATCGCGTATATTAACTTATTTTATATGCTCGACGTTTCGAGCACTTTACAGCACTCATGTTCACGGAGGGGACTCAGGTGTATGACGTCCCAGTGTCACAGTTACTAACGGCTACCTCCAGATAAAAATATTTTTTAATGTACGCGATAAAATCCGTAAAACTAATTTTATTTAAATGTGTAGTGTTCGCGTAGATATCAGAAATCATTAAGTATTTTCAACAGTTAAATTTCCGTGTTAAGAGATAAGTCCTCCCGCCAAGGCATATTTTCGTCCATATTATGATTGTTTAACCTTGATATAGATAGAGTTCCTGGATATTTTCTGCCGACTTCCAAAAAGGAGACTGTTCTCAATTCGAGTGTATGTTTTTTTTTTATGTGTGTTACCTCATAACTTTTTACTGGGCGAACCGATTTCGATGATGCTTTTTTTATATAAAAGCTGGTAGTTCTTGTGTGTTACCATATGAATTTGATCAAGGTCAGACCAATGGTTATTGAGTTATTCTTAAATAACCTATATTTAAGTCGCTTATATTGAAGTCGGCTGTACAAAATTTTAAATTTTAAATTATGTAGTCAGCTTTTAGCAGTCTAGGCGTTCGTCAAATACGTATATATTGTGAATCTGGGTGAAAGCCAAACTGAGCGTGATTCAACTCAAAACAATGCCTTAGACCATTGGCGATAATTTAAAGACAAAGGTCAGTATGGCCAGTATAATCTTTTTCTGCAAATGCCCCTGCGTAGTAATAGTGTAATCGGAAATGGTATACAAGAATAAAAGGTGGGTGACTGCGTGTAGTCTAATCTTAAAAAATTTATCGCTCGACAGGTTTTGATGTTCCGACTGTTACTTCAAAACTAATTGCCCAGTCACAAAGCTAAGTCATCTTATCGCAGTAATTTGCAAAAGTCAGTCTTATTGCGGTTTTAACCCAACTATTCCCAGTGTCATGGCAGCGAGAACACAATTTTGATATGATGGTTTCATAGGTGCCAATGGAATCTTCAGCAATATTACACTGGATTGCACCCGTTTCCAGCATACCTATTTCAAAACATGTCGGCGTTCCATGGTGTAAAAAACAACTATAATTGAGTTATACAGTCAACTATTGAACCCCACAGGGCAGTAAATTAGTTTGTGTTTGTCGGCCTTTCTTTAATTTGAATTGTGAATGTAAATAAAAAATGTATGAGGATTAAATAAATAGTTTTATTTGGTAAGTAATTGTAACAGGTTATGCTAATTATCTTTAAATATCCCTAGACAGTGTTGATGTGTATTCTAGTTTATATTTCTACTCAATACTTTTTTTTTGTGTCATGTGCTTTAATACGAACAAATATAATGTAGGTACCAAATGATCCTGTAACTAATATGCAGGTCACGTTTTCGTTGTTTGGACACGTACTGTAAATGTTCTAGGAATATGAGGTAGTGTAGTATACACCGTATTTGAAATTAGTAAAATTATATAAAATTACTCACTCATGAGTTTAGTACTTGGGCTTATGGCTTTAATACCCTCGTTAAATTGCAACCATACGTGCCTGTGTGTATTCAACACAACGATTACATGATTAAGGGCACCTCATTTACTGAATACCATTCACAAGTTACAAGGAAAAACAAAAGGACCAATCACAATACTGTTGGAATTCATCTTTGGTGTGATGGCTATTATTAAATCCCCACATTTTCATCTTCACTCATCTTTTCATTTTCGCTTTTATGATGCAGGCGTTGAAGGTGCTGAAAAAGTTATTACCCACATTTTCATACAAACGAAATAATGGACTAAGCCATTAGGACTTACGGTGGAATTTAGAAGTAAATTATATTCTGAGCACGACCGTGCGCTGTATATACGAAATCTGCGTAACAGTTTCCTCTCGGAAATGATATATTTTGAAAAGTATGTGATAATCGTCCTTTCTTTGTTCCTAAAGTTATTTAGAATCAGGAAGCAGTGCCACATGTTAAGATTGAATGCACTCCGTAGACGTCATTTTTAGCCACGATGTAGCAATGAAATGAAATTAAAAAAGATTTCCCAATAAAAAAAAACGACGGGTTACACTCCGGGAGTGCCGGCAGAAGTGAAAACTTGAATTTTAACGTTGTGCATTTTTAATATTTTGGAATGGCGGAGATTATTTATTATTATCTTATTTCATTTATTTTCATTCGAAATTATTTGTTTGGTAAACCTACACCGCACATGTGCTTATTGTGATGTTATGAAAATATAGGTTAATGCTATAAAGTATAAACATATTACAAATATTACATCTATAATGTGTAAGTACATTATATGTATCTATATTAATAATTTCGTCGAGCAGTACAGTAGACTCGATCGAAACCTAATCTAAATAATAAAATTATATTAATTAATAAATGAAAATTAACTAAACCTAACTTACTTCCTCTCGTACGCTGCGCCGGCTGTCTACTCTCCGTCCGTCTTACGAATTTTCGATCAGGACATGTGACCTGGCGCGAGTTTAACATTTTTTACCAATTACAAAAAAAGAGCACAACGCCGCTAAAGAAGTTTTCACTTCAAAAATTTGACGGAACGTAGAGCATAGCGAAGTTTAGCGAAGACGAGCGAAGTACAAGGCGATGGTGCCAGGAAATCTATGATTACGCCATAATTTTAGGCTGAATGCTCCAGCAGACACATTTTATTGATTCTCATTCTTACTTTAATTAATGACTTTTGTTAATATTATTAATAAAGACTTATTATTGCGCGGAATTTATTTTAATTAATTTAAAGTTACAGAACGAACTCTCAGTTCACCTGATGGTGAGGGGTTACAGCAACCCATGGATAACTGCAACCAACTTCAACATTACACACAAAATAAATGTATAAATTTTACACCTATACTATATAATTAATAGAATCAGGCGTTACTTTGCGGAGATCCATTATATTAAAGCTTTTAAAAAGTTACTTCGCAATCATCCGCTCTATAAAATAAAATGACGTGTCTTACCTAGTATGAAGAGCACCTCCCGCCCTCCCTCAATTGCGTGCACTATCCCCGTCACCACTAATCCCAGCACCACTACTCCTATAACCACTACACTAGGAAAGACACACCACTGACGACAATACGACACGTGTTTCGCCTCTACACGAGGCATCCTCAGGTGATGTAGACTCTGCAGTGGCTGACTGTTAAGTATTGTTTTGGCTCACCTCTCACTTAACGGTTAGCCACTGCAGAAAAAAGCATTAACCTAAACTATAATTAAATCTATCTAACTATACTATACCGTGTAAAGGCGATGTAAGAATATCCACTACTTCATATAGTCCCGTGGTAAAGAGGGAAACTAAATCAGGATATGGGTGGCAGCATCTTCCTCATAACAACTAATAATAATAAAATAATGCGTTTGGCAATCTGCCTGCCAAGTATAGTAACTATGGCAAAATCTTATATGAGGCAATCAAATGAAATTCAAATTTTAGGGAGGCCTGTGTTGTAAGTAATGGACTCTTTATAGGCTGAAACGGAGAGATGAATGGATGGTATCTAAACATAATTGACAATGACAGCTGAGTAGCTGAGATGCGACTTTTGGACTTTGGAATTTTTGCTTATTATTTTATATCAATCTAAAGGTTTTTGACCAGTGATTTTAAAGATAACATGTCCTGAGTGGGCTTAGCCCACATAACTGGCCTTTTACTTGTATTCTATAATAAAATTGTTCCAAAGCGAAATCGGTTCTTTTAAACTTAAAATTGTATTATATTTTTTATCGAAACAGAAGCCACATTTTTTATTTTGGTCTGTCTGTCCGTCTGTCCATTTGAACAGCAACAGACATTTGGCTCCAAACCTACTGGATGAATTTTGATGAAACTAGGAATGGTAATAACTTACCAAACTTGGGTTTTTTGTCTCGCTACAAGGCTTACTATGTTTTTCTGCCGACTTCCAAAAAGGAGACGGTACTCAATTCGAGTGTATGTTTTTTTTTTTTTTTTTATGTGTGTTACCTCATAACTTTGTACTGGGCGAACCGATTTCGATGATTCTTTTTTTATATGAAAGCTAATAGTCCTCGTGTGGTCCCATATGAATTTGATCAAGGTCAGACCAATGGTTATTGAGTTATTCTCAAATAACCTATATTGAAGTCGGCTGTACAAAATTTTTAATTTTAAATTATTGGTATTACGTATATACCGCGGGAAATAGGGTTGATATTTTTTTTTAGTTTTCTTTTTTGTTAATGTTATTAATATTGTTCATTTGATTATTATTAAAAATAACCACTGAAATAACAATAAGAATATATTTTTTCAGTAACGAGCACACAGCGTGGTCATAGTGCGGGTTTGCACTACGCGCCGCGCGCGCCTGCAGGGTCAAATGATCGGCTGGCTGAACTTTTAATGAGCTTCAACATGGGTGTTTATTAATGATTTCTTACATTTACGTGAACACCAGAAATCATTTAACACATTTAATACATTTAATGGGTGTTTAATGTATAAGTGCACATGACCGCTAGTTAAATCGGCCAGTTTTAAAATCTCTGACGTAACACGAAATTCCGATCGGCAGATTACGTTATAATTATACTTTTATACAAAAGACCGCGTATTGTTAGTCGTTCGATTACCTTCAATTAAATCACATGATTTTATTTGTACATAATCATAGTATCAAGTTTATTAGCATGAATGAATTTTGTAGTATTTTTGTGAATGTGAATCTTTAGGTATAAATATCGTTCAGAACGCGAGACGAAATTGCAACGCTATAACTCACTGCTAGAATTGCTTTAGATTGAAGTTGCTGACTACAATTAATTGTTTAATTCGTTCTCCCGTGTCTCAATAGTCTACAGGAAGTTGGAAGGTGTTGCTTAAGGAACGTCACAATTTATTTCTATCTGACATACCAGCTACCGTTTCTAAACTATCGTTTTATCTTAACTAAGATAACAAGAATTGGAAGCCTTATTTTCTAATAAATCTATTCAAATGTTGCCTTTTAACTTCTTTTTTTTAGTTTTGTTAATGGATTTAATTAAATGTTGCGAATTTATCGTGTGCCATGTGAATTATAATGGCAATTTTTGGTTTGTTACATTAAGATTAGGGTTTCTGACATAGGGACATTAGAGTATAATTTAAGAATGCGTTTAAATTGATAAATTAAACTTTTTTTTAACAAATTTACTAAATAGTTAGGTTGGAAGTTCAAAACATGATTTCTGTTTCTTTTGTAACTGCATTATATAAGATGGTCTTGAACAATCGTGCAATTTGTATCGTGTAGGTAGCGAGTGACGTGCACCGGATGTCCTTTTTACTGGTAACGAGGTATTTCATCTTAGTCCTCAGGGGTGTCAACATATAGCCATTTTTTTAAAATCGAGATGCAGGTGCAGTATCCACTTACCACCAGTGGT